>JBBBDQ010000432.1:3775000-3805000 GCA_037127315.1 Ascarosepion bandense
TAGATCTCAGAGGTAATTCTCAGGCCCTTTTTGAAAGAATAACGGGGGCATGACGTCCCCCTCTCTGGAGATGACGCCATGACAGAGGAGGGAAACTTCGTATTTTTTTTTTTTTTTTTTTTTTTAATCATATCACCCCAAGCAAGGCGAAAATGCCACTGATGTGCAGGGGGCTACATAAGAGTGAAAAGATTGAAAAAGAGAGAAACCGGAAACCACAACCTAAACAGGAAACAAGGGATGAGCCTCTTCACCTGTTCAATAGACGTGGGTGGAGTGTAAACCGGGCGATAGTTGCTTCACAACGGGAACCTCCTTGATGTCTTTGCAGATCCACATGTCATTCTGCCTGTTGCTCGTCTGGTCCTGGATGAAATTCTTTTCATCAGAGAAGAACCTCAACATTCTTTATTTTTATTAATTTTTTTTAATCCTGTCAAGCACATTCGAAATTTCGGTGAATTTTTTTTTTTTTTTTTGCGTTAGCAGTCGACGTAATATTTACGATTCGTGTTTTGGCACCTTTTTTCCAAATGAAATAATAATTATCAGATTTTAATGAAACTTTCTGGACTTATTTGAAAATGAATTAACTTATTTCTTCATTTTTTTAAAATGAAATTTCGAGAAATTAAATTTTCATCTGAAAATATTTAATTAGTTAACAGTACTTCTTGAAGGACGTAAATCATCAATGTGTTTTTCAAACAACTACACATTTCCTGCTTGGGGTGCAGTGGATATCGGCTTGGAACAAGAAATCGGAGAGCCGAGTTCAAATTCTAGTTGAATTCCTTCTATTAACTTACGCGCAAATACCCTTGGGAAAGGTAATTATCCGTCTATTCCTTCCAGTTATGGGTTAAATAACAGGACATATTGGGTTCTATAGCCTTGGTCGGCAACCAGTCTACCGCAGAAAGCAATGGCAACCTACTGCGGGATAATCTTCTGCCCAGTCAGTCATGTCTCTTTTGAGACATGATCGCCCAAGCGTGTATCACGTATGGCAATTAACTGACTGACTCATTTCCTGCAAATCTGCTCATAATCGTAAAATAAAAAAATGCAATACAACTATGACATTATTTAATTAGAAAGCTTCCAATTGTTTTTTATAAATAAAATTTATTAAAGACACTATTGTCTTAAAAATTTTTTCGATGAATAATGGATTTTTACAAGAAATGTTTTTTTTTAATTAAAATTTACAATGTATAAATCTTTTAAAATTCTGCAATAACTTCATCCGTTAAGGTGATATTGTTATTAAGTGAATAACACTAAACAAAATTTGAATAAAAAATTGCAAAGCTTAATGCAATTCATTTTCAAGATTTTTAATATATTTTTTATAAATTTATTATGTAACGTGCCCATTTTTCAAAGTATGGTCCCCTGTACACGACATTATCCGAAAATAAGAGCGGTGACTATAGTAAATCTAAAGTCAACATACCTAAAATTAGATTACGGAGAGTATTTTTTTAAATTTTCTGGGATATGTAATGAGAAAAGAGGGCTTGGAGAATTTAATACTCACAGGACGGATACAATGAAAGAGAGACAGAAGAACGCAGCGCGAGACATACTTTATGGGATTGAGCAAATGGATGACAGAGCAGGGTTTGAAAATAGCATGATTCTTCTTCTCTTGTAAGTACACAACATATACAAGAACAGGAGCACTTAAAATTGTATAAAAAAGGCGCTCACCGATCATTTTCTTAAATTATATTTTAACAAATAAAGCCTCCGTAGAACAACAATAATACTGTCAACACCTTTATTAGCACTTGTTACGTGACTGACGGGCAATGAAAATTACCATTTCTATTTGGTTTTTGGTTTTTTAATTCCTATGTTATTTTGAACTTAAAATAAATAATATTAATCTGTTTCACATCAGATTAATTATACTTAAAACTTTAAAGCAGCTCATATTCTTCAAATAAAGTTTCAGAATAGTATATTTTATTTTTGGAAGATTTTTTTTAAAGAGTTACATTGCGATGAAAGACAACTAAAAAAAAGGGTTAATCAGTTATTTTAGACCCCCAACAGTAACACCCAACCAAAAAAAGGCGATTTTAATCAAATTTCTGTTCGAAATACAGAGTATTTGGCTTACTGGTAAATTTAATCTTTCAGCTTTCGATTAAATCTAAAATGGAAGCCTGAAGAAAATTTTTCATTTATAAAAATTCATTTTAAACCAAGTTATCGAAAATTAGTGAAAGTACCTCATTTACAAGATTATAAAAATCTGTGAACCAAGTACAATGCAAAATGTATTATTTACCATCTTACTAAAGAAATAAATTTGAGGAAATATTTTAATTTCAAGAATTATAAAAAAAATACAAATTTATAAAAATATGTAAACAACAAACGTCAATGCAATATCTGCGGTAAAAATTACAAACATTCCACGACACACAGAAAAATGTCCATCCAAGGAATAGGGAGATACAAACTGAAAATATTGAGTGTTTGTGGTCTCGACTAAAATCTCAAATTAAAAGAATGTTTGGTTCAGAGGAAGAGATGCCTGAACTCAGTCAGTCAGTTAAGTGCCATACGCGATACACGCTTGGGCGATCATATCTCGAAAGAGACATGACTGACTGGGCAGACGATTATCCCGCAGTAGGTTGCCATTGCTTTCTGTGGTAGAATTGTTGCCAGCCAAGGCTATAGAACCCAATCTATCCTATTATTTAACCCATAACTGGAGGGAAGATGCGAATTAATACCTTTCCCCAAAGATATTTGTGCGTAAGTGAATGCAAGGAATTCAACTGTAATTCGAACTCGGCTCCCAGATTTCTCGTTCCAAACCGATATCCCCTGCACCACAAAGCACATATGCGCCGTGTTCCTTCAGAACATAGGCGATCATGGCCATCCACATCTTCCTGTTCCTTGTAGCTCTTAACAAGTTTTGTCTTATTTCTCCCCCAAACCTGTTCTGCCATCCTTTTGCTCAAGCTTATTAAGTTTGTCGCGAGCTGCCTTTCCTCTGTTTCTCTTTCTCCTCTATCCGCCCTGTGAATACAAGATTCTCCAAGCCCTCCTTCCTCATTACGCGTCTCAGAAATTTCAACTGCCTCTTTCTGATGTTAAGTATAAGTTTCCTTTTTGTTTCCATTTTCTCTCAAACCTTGTCTTTGCTCAAATGTTCAACTCACGGTATCCTCAGAATCCTACTGTAGATCTATATTTCTGTTGTTTTCTTCATCTTTGCGGAGACTGTCCAACATTCGCTGTCATACACGAGGATAGATATCACGTAACAGGCTTACGGCCTATCACGTTGAATACACCGGTTCTCGCTCGATCACCGAAGTTAAGCAACGTTGAGCCTGGTCAGTACTTAGATGTATGACCACTTGGGAATACCAGGTGCTGTAAGCGTTTAGTGACGGATGTGCGTTGTGGGGCAGTGGATATCGGCTCGGAAAGAGAAATCGGTGAGCCGAGTTCGAATTCCAGTTGAATACCCTGCATTCACTTAAGCACTGGTACCCTTGGGAAAGGTATTAATCCGTCCCTTCCCTCCAGTGATGGGTTAAATAACTAGGGTAGGACTTGGGGACCCTGCCCTTAAAAACAAATCCCAATTAATCTTGATACTCGGAATAAAATAGTATTACTAGACACAAAAAATTACATAAAAAGCAATAATAAATTGTTGAAAATAAAAGCATTACCAGCAATAAGAAGTTTAGTTGGCAATAAATGACCCGCCGAAGTTGATCTAAACTTATTTATAAATGGAACTGTGTGTGTGTCCGTTACCTATAGACTCCGAAACGGCTGAACCGATTTTCTTGAAAATTTACACAGTTGTACTATAAGCGTCTGCGAGTGTTCTTAGATAGGTTTTGTGTCGAGGTACCCCCGATAAATATCAAAAATGAATAATCGAAAAAATCGGGATACTGAAGGAGTGGTCCGATTTTAATCAAATTTGATACACTCAGACAAAAACATAAGAAACGATATTCAGAAGTTTCATTTTTTTTAGTTTTTGCTTCGGGTTTGGCTCTAAGTAAGTATAATTGTAGTTCGTAGTCTCAGCCATGATACCATTTACTCAGAGGACTTATTTAGCCTTCAAAATTCAGTTTACGACAAAAAAAAAACTTATTTGATATCGATACCAGGAAATCAAAATTTGACTTACATCCATTCATTTTTCTTTCAGTCTACGGTTTCGCTTTAACTGGAAACAACTATTGCTTTTTAGTTTTTCATGCCAACGTCCAAAGAGTCTGCGCTCCAGTACCTTGGATTAGTTTTAAAGCTTTCATTACACCCGAGCAACGCCGGGCTATACTGCTAGTTGGCCATAAAAACAAAACAACCAACCAACATATCACGTAACAGTTCAGTACCTGTTTTCTTTGTTTCCTACGAAATTTCTCTCTCGCTTAATGCTTGTAACATTTTTTTAAATTTATTTTCATTTTTTGCTCTATGACAGTCATGGGCTAACTGCGGTCCTATTTGCATTCTGAAACGCACGCTTAATTTCACGAGGGGAAATAACGCTATTAAAATATATTTTGTTTCCTTTCGTTCTCGCTTATTCACTCACATGCATAGCCACTTACATACACAATAGTTGAGTACAATATTTTTTTTAAATTTTGCAACATTTTGTTGAAGGTAACGTTGTCACCATTTTAAACCGTCAGTGATTTTCACTATGAAAAATCATAAACGTAAACAACTTTTACTTCCGAAACAGGAAACTTAATCAAAATTATTTTTTCTAAAGAATAAGTGTAATTCTTTTAAAAAGATGTTTTTCTATCGTGAAATAAATAAATTAAAACAAATCACGCACACAGTCTGTGTTCATTACTTTCTCATCAGTGATAAAATTTATTTAAGATTGTAAAGAATTTCTTTAGAGATAATAATTTTAAGATACAAGTAATTATTCCATAGGTAGACGGAGAAATGGTTCCAAGCCTTTCTCCAAGGGTTTTGCACGGAAATGAATATATCGAACACCACTGAAATTAGAACTTGGCTCTCCGATTACCTTTACACTACCCGCACACCCAATCTTATAGCTCCTGAACGTTGTTTAACTTCGATGATTGGACGAGAATCGGTGTTTAGCCTTCATCTATCTGTAAACCGAAAAGATCTTGAAATCTCATATGTAATCTGACCGTTTGTTACATAACCTACACATGTAATCCAATAGGGCTTCGGCCCTAGGGTTGCTGGTACCCCGAGTAAGCTGAACATTGGCATCCCTACAAATATATATATATATATATATATATATATATATATATATATATATTTAATTTTCACAAGAAAAAACTGAAATTGCAGAATAAACGCTCAATCATTCATCTTTCTCTTATGATGTTTGATCACTATACCAGAAAAAAATTAATCAAATTCTCAAAACTTTACTTCTCAAATTTTAATTTTAAAAAAAAAAAAATTTTTATTATTTTCACATTTTTTCCTTTTTGCTTGGAAGATCCTAAACACATGACATAACTACGCTCTCGGCCTTAATTTCGTACCGGGTGACTGCCCAAATTATTAGTATCTTGAATAAGCCATGAATCCAATGTAAATACGATAGAAAGAGACATTAGACTGCAACGGACAAGAAAATCGATACCCGAGAAAAAACAAAACTTAAACATGTATAAAAAATAAAATTTATCGTTAATTTTCTGCTTTTACTGAGACAGATCAGAGATAACTGTGTATTAAAAAATATTTGTGCAAACTTCCAAGAACCAGACATATTTGTTTAAAATAAATATGTAAACAAATGTAATAAAATGGATTGGAAAATTTCATGCGAAAAAAAACTTACTAAAGTCAATTAATTACGACACTTTAATTGAATTTACGGTACTTATACAATCAAAAATGAGATTAAAAAAATAAAGTTTCTATTTTGGTTGTTGCTAGACTCAAGGAAAGCAATACATTGAGCCTACTTGGCCTCACTCTCTCAATCGACTTCAAGTGGAACCACTACATCGAATCAATAGCTGCATCTGCTGCTAGGAAAGTTGGGTCACTGTGCCGTGCCAGAAGAATTTTTCTCGTCCATCTTGCACATTTACAAATCTCCGATTCCCACGTGTATTCAACACTATTGCCATATCTAGTCTGGTGCTACTGCTATTCATCTTGAGGTTCTTGACAAAATCCAAAGAAGTATTTGTAATATAAACGATCCTGACATGGCCTGTCGATTTCACTCACTTTCTCACCGTCGCGGCGTGACTTCCCTTTGTCTTTTCTACAAATATTTTCATAGCTACCACTGTGACGAGATTGTTACTTAGTGCCCCGACTACATGAACTTAAGTGTGATACTAGATTGGCATTTAGGTCCCATTTGTTTACTGTTAAAATAGTTAAATGCAAATGTCACTTCTACTCCAACAGTGTCTTTTCTCGCACTTCCCACAATCTTCAAAATTTAAATGCAACGTCAATCGCCATCTTCTTAAAACCAGTTCATCTTTTGTCTTTTCCTCAATCCTCTCTATACTCAGTCTTTTCTCACTTTCACTCTCTGTAATCTTCTGTGTGCTAGCGGCATTTCCGCTTTGCTTGGGATGAAATGATTTTGGATTTTTTTTGTTTACAATGTAATTTTTTTTATAATCATATCGCCCCAGGCAACGCAGTTTACTGCTACTGGTGCGCGGGGGGTTGCATAGGAGTTATGAGAAACAGTCACAGGTTATAGGGAGTGTCAAGAAGTGGGTCAGAGAAGGATGAGAATACTGATGAGAGCGGAGTGGACGGAGAAAGGAGCATGAGAGAGAGAGGATGCAGGTTAGTGAGATAGGAGATGTCTATTGATTTCACATTTTATTAGTTTCACAGTAAAAGGGTGGGACCTAGTTGCTAATGTCGTGGCTCAAGTAAATTCATATATAGGGGACACCAGAGGGCAAAGTTCATCGGAGAAGAAGCCGTGAAAGTATTTGTAGAAGAGACACAGTGAAGCCACGTTACGCCGGTGAGAAAGTGACTGCCAAGTCGGGATAAAGCGAGTGATAGAGATACGAAGTAAAAATGCTTAACGTGTGCTGCAGGGAGGCTGTTGTATAATGAATTGGTAATATTAGCCGTTTTCTTATAATGAAACGGCTTCGACATTGATTGCCCGAGCAGTTTTACAACTGCCGGTTGAGATGCATAAAAATCCTTTTCTTCTGTTAAGAGCTAAAAAAAAAAAAAAAAAAAAAAAAAAAAAAATAGGGCACTTAAAGACACTTTTCTTCTTGTAGTTTAGGATGGTTTAATTTGTGTTACATGGGCTAAAAATTAAAAAAAGACTTTCGAATCAAACTGAAATATTCAAAAACGGATCGCCACAGATCCGAAGTTGATAAAGCGAAAATGGCAACACTTAGAAACACTATAACCAGTTTGACGCCACTCATCCATATCATCCTTTGCAAACCCATGAAACAATATGGACACAGTTCATATAGACCCTGGGGTCGATGTAACATTACTGAGGTCCACGCAAAAATAGTTATTTTACTAGTGTATATAAATTTTCCATTAAAGTTAGTCAAGTACAAGTGTATTTTTATTAAATTAGCTCTACTCCAAAATATAGCATATATATTATTTCTGTAATAATATTCCTAAACTTATCTATTAGCAAAAAGATTAAAATAATGTTTGTTTTTAATAATTATAGGGGTCCACCAAAAACAAAATGTTAGTAAAAGGGGTCCATGAGCAAAAAGGTTGAAAACTTCTTATATATAACCTTGTCTATCTTGCTGATAGCTAGGGATTTTCTTTTAATTGGAAATCTTTATCAAACGGCGTGGTTTAAAACAAACAAAAAAAGGAGTTTATGCGTTACTCTTTATTTAGTTTGCTAACATAAAATCTGCTACACTCCTTATATATGGTACAGTGCGAGTTTGTTGTTATACGTTTCTGTTACGCCAAAACAGGTGGTTGCGTTATACACAAGTAATTTTTTTGAAGAGGTTGAAATTCATACATTTTCGTTGGCCGATTGTATTATCATTTAGATAAGTGTCTTGCATGATACACACTTGGACGATCAAGTCTCTTCCGATCCATGGCTGACGAAGCAGAAAATTTTTCCGCAGTTAGTTAAAATTACCTTCTGCGGTAAACTGGTTACCAACCAAAGCTATAGAACCCATTCTTTCGTGCTATTTAACCCATAGCTGGAGGGAGAAGAAATAGATTAATACCTTTCACAATAATATTTGTGCATACGTGAATGCGAAGTATTCAACTGGAATTCGAACTCAGCTCTTCCATTTTTTCATTCCGAGCCGATATCCTTTGCACGACAACGCATATATAGCTGTACTTGTAGTGAACAAAACAAGTTCTAGAACTAAAAATTCAAATGCTAAGCACTGATTCTTTGATTTTGTGAGAAATAAACGAATTTTCTCGAATTTACAAACTTTGCTTAACACACACAAAACTTGCGAAATTTCACACCTCGATGCGAAATGTTTTTTGGCCAACAGAAAATTAGGAAACATCTAAAAACAAAATAGAAGGGCCAGAATCACATCCGGGAGTGAATTCCCAAATGACCTGTTCGGTGCCTCAGAAAATGAAATAAGACGGAACAAGATGACAGTCGTCAGAGAGTTAAGAGACGAGGGTAATTAATACGTACCCTTGAGTAACGTCAAGCGATCGTGATTATTATTATTATTGTCTGTAGCTTTCTCTCTCCCCTCCTTCCTGAGCGATATCTTCAAAGACAATCATATCCAACAATAAACGCTCATACATACATACGTACATTCCTGCCTACGTACACAAACTCACTCTTGCAAATTAATAATATTTCTCTTGGAACGTTTAACTTCTACGAGTTCATGTTATTCTTTTCTATCAATAAATTTTTATTTTAACATACAAAATGTATACTTTTATTCTTTCACAAATTCACACATTTTAATCTCCAACTTTATGATGATTACGAATAAACTTCTAAGTTGTTGGGAGCTCGGTTATGTTTGACGCGAGGCCAATTCAAAAACATTAACCATCTCCTTGTAGCTTCATACTATAGACAGGTAAATATTTTTGTTAAGTAGGGTAAAGTCCATGTAAAAACAAAATTCAGTAAAGTCGACTTGCATACGAATATATAGGTTATGTATGTGGAAGTATCCTAGTTTGTTTTTAAATTAAATTTTTACTGGACATTTTACAAATGAACTTAGATTTTCGCTTTACTGACAGAAGATATTTTTTTCTTCAAGTTTTAAAATTCTTCAGAAATACTATTTTTTTTTTTACACTTTTTCCTAACAGAATAGGCAATCTAATCCATGTACGTGTGTATCTGAGAGAGAAAACAACTCATTTCATGTGTGCACTAATGTGCATTTGCCTGCACAAGTTACAAGTGTAATTCAGTGAATAACAACAAAAATTAATTTAACCGAATGTTTTATGCAACGGCAAAAAACGGGATTGCTCTTCTACATTCGATATTTTCTCCTGAAAAATATTTCAGTATTTTTTTTCTATTCAAAAAATTTATTTTACTTTTCCAAAACTTTCTGCAAAACTTTAATCTCCTAGATTAAAAGAAATTATAGAGTAAGAAATTATAGGGTCGAAGGCCGTCTTCTTTAAGATTTAGGAGATTTTTTTCATTTGAAGCTACAATACGTAAAAAGGAAAATGCAAAAAAAATTCCATCAGGCGATGAATCAGCGAATTTTACGCTATATCGAGCCTTTCTGAATTATTTAATGTGGAAATCGGTTTGTATTTTTATTAAACTGTCGTTAGACAGGGTCCGCGCAGATAACTGGGCCTTGTCTCTAGCCAGATCACGTGATTAGGAGTCTGCAAGCATTTACTTTCTAAGCAATCCCTTTTGGTGGATCTTATGCCTGTGCAGAATATGTAGTCAGTTTTCCAACATATTTTTTTACTATTTATATTTTAAAGGTCATTTTGGTTAAAATTTACAGCTTTGCTTCAAGACAAGTTTATCAGTAATTTCTTCCTCTCTCTTCACAATGCTCATTTCTGACTACGTACATACCATAATAGTTTCTAGATTTGCATATTCTCCTTTCTTCCTTCAATTACTAACAACACTTATAAAAGGTTGAGTTTAGGTCCTTGTGGCAACTTCGTTTTTACATTTAAACTTGTCTGTGATCATTAAAAAAAAACTGTCTTTAAGAGAACCGTTCAAAATAAACAAAAGCCAAAACTGCGCCTGCTCTGCTTATATAAGCAGAGCGGGCGCGCATGCCACACACAAGCCTGAATATTTGAGAAATTTTGTTAGAAAAATGTGTCATTCGGCAGGATTCGAATCTGCGATCCCTAACAACACGAGAAGACGTCAATTGATCGGACGCTCGACGACGAATGATTTCACAGTCCGAATGAAGCCTTTCAGAAAAAGAAAAAAAAATTAAATAGAAATATTAGTGGAACTTCGTCTCCGTTCCCTATTTGTCAGCCAGTTAAGATTCATACGTGATACACGCTTGGATGATCATGTCTCGAAAGAGACGTAACTCTCTGGATAGAAGATTTTTCCGTAGTAAGTTGCCATTACTTTCTGCGGTATACTGGTTGCCAGCCAAGGCTATAGAACCCAATCTGTCCTGCTATTTAACCCAGAGCTGTCAGGAGAAAAGATGGATTAAATACCCTCCCCAAGGGTATATGCGCGTAAGTAAATGCAACTAATTCAATGAGTTCGAAATCGGATCTTCCATTTCTCGTTCCGAGCCGATATCCACTTCACTACAACGCACATCCCTATTTGTACCAGCTCAAAGCTTCTATCCACGGACCCTTACTTTATGGAACCAACTCCCAAGTGAATGCTTCCTTATTCATGACAATCTTCATATGATAAATGTCTACAGATAATTGTTTTTTCCTTTCACTATCCATATAAACTCCCACTTCACGTAACTCTCTACTTTAAGCGCACCCGATTCTCTTACAGGATGAATATCACTGAAGAGGGAGAAAGAAAGAAAGGGGAAGAGAAAGAAAGAGAAAGAAAAAGAAAAAAGAAAGAAAGAAGAGAGAAAGAGAGAAAGAGAAAGAAAGAAAAAGAAAGAAAGAAGGAGAGCGAGAGAGAAAGAAAAAGAAAGAAAGGAGAGAGAGAGAGAAAGAGAGAGAGAAAGAAAGAGAGAGAGAGAGAGAAAGAAAGAGAGAGAGAGAGAGAAAGAAAGAGAGAGAGAAAGAGAAGAAAGAAAGAGAAAGAAAGAAAGAAAGAAGAAAGAAAGAAAGAAGAAAGAAAGAAAGAAGAAAGAAAGAGAAGAAAGAAAGAGAAGAAAGACAAGGAGAGAGAAGAAAGAAAGAGAGTACAAGAAGAAAGCAGACTACTACTACTACTATTCTTTTGATGAAAAGTAATTTCCGCTTGACCAGTTTCTTTCCATGCTGCTTTGTGGAACCGGTCCCCAAGAGGATACTTAACCGATCACTACAATCCTAACCTGTTCAAGTTTAGGTTCAGCCTTTATCTTCCCCACATATCTCGTATGTCTCGTAATCTGTAGCCCCCTACCTCGATGGCTCTTTGGCCTTGTACAGGATGAATATGAGAGTAAAAAAAATCTTTTGCGCATTTAAAACAAATTTACGAAACTTTTATTTTTCTTCATAATCAGCTCACATTTTCTCTACAATGAAAACCCCCTAACGTCTGGATCCTGCACAGTTTTAAATCTTTCATTTTTCCGATAATCTCCAGGCTTCATTAATTATAATTTTCGCAAAACAGCCTTCTCTCTAAGGGCCTCTCATGTATAACAAACTTTTACGTCACCTTTAAATTCAGGCCAATATAGATCTGGGGAAATTAATGTTTGTCGTTTTTAACTGGCTTTACTTGACCTTGTTTTTTAAAGACGCATAATTCATTTTCCCAGCAGACAATGGGTTCAAAACCTTCGCTGGCGCTATGCTCTCATCTCGTTAGCGTAGTCTATCAGTTGTCGTTTGAAGCAAATGATAGAAAACGAATCCATCATCCAATCTACGTCTTAATTCTCTTATAGATTGTTTAGAGTCCGTAAATATTTTTTAAAAAATAGCAGTAACTTTTTTTGAGATAATAATGACTTAGTGATACAAGTCTTACTAATTAACCCATAGGTGGAGGAGAAGACGTAGATTCATATCTTTCCCAAGGTTATTTGCGCATAAATAAATATAACGAAACCAACTGGAACTTGATTCTCTGATTAACTATTCCGAAACATTATCCATTACATCACCCGCATGTCCAAGCTTACGGTACCCCATGATCCAGCACCCGTATATTCAAGCTTAGGGCACCCAGTGTTCCATCACCGATACATTCAGAAGATTCGGAAATAGTTGCAAGAGTCTAATGAGGAATACGAAGGTACGACAGCTCAGAAAACTCACTCTGATCGTTCTGATAAAAGAACTCGAGAATTTATTTGTGAAGGCCTCAGACTCTACACGAAGGCTTGCAATAAATGCTTCGAGGAAGTAGTGTTGCCGTGGAGAATGGGCCTATGCCTGGCAACAGAACGCTGCTCAAAGAGCCTATGCCTGGCAACAGAACGCTGCTCAAAGAGCCTATGCCTGGCAACAGAACGCTGCTCAAAGAGCCTATGCCTGGCAACAGAACGCTGCTCAAAGAGCCTATGCCTGGCAACAGAACGCTGCTCAAAGAGCCTATGCCTGGCAACAGAACGCTGCTCAAAGAGCCTATGCCTGGCAACAGAACGCTGCTCAAAGAGCCTATGCCTGGCAACAGAACGCTGCTCAAAGAGCCTATGCCTGGCAACAGAACGCTGCTCAAAGAGCCTATGCCTGGCAACAGAACGCTGCTCAAGAGCCTATGCCTGGCAACAAGGCGCTGCTCAAAGAGCCTATGCCTGGCAACAGAACGCTGCTCAAAGAGCCTATGCCTGGCAACAGAACGCTGCTCAAAGAGCCTATGCCTGGCAACAGAACGCTGCTCAAGAGGCCTGGCAGCAGAGCTGCTCAAAGAGCCTATGCCTGGCAACAGAGCCTCAAAGAGCCTATGCCTGGCAACAGAACGCTGCTCAAAGAGCCTATGCCTGGCAACAGAGCAGCTGCTCAAGAGCCTATGCCTGGCAACAGAACGCTGCTCAAAGAGCCTATGCCTGGCAACAGAACGCTGCTCAAAGGCCTATGCCTGGCAACAGAACGCTGCTCTAGGAGCCTATGCCTGGCAGAGACGCTGCTCCAAAGAGCCTATGCCTGGCAACAGAACGCTGCTCAAAGAGCCTATGCCTGGCAACAGAACGCTGCTCAGAGAGCCTATGCCTGGCAACAGAACATGCTCAAAGAGCCTATGCCTGGCAACAGAACGCTGCTCAAAGAGCCTATGCCTGGCAACAGAACGCTGCTCAAAGAGCCTATGCCTGGCAACAGAACGCTGCTCAAAGAGCCTATGCCTGCAAACAGAACGCTGCTCAAAGAGCCTATGCCTGCAAACAGAACGCTGCTCAAAGAGCCTATGCCTGCAAACAGAACACTGCTCAAAGAGCCTATACTTGCTGAAGCAGAACCTGCTCAAAGGCTACAACAAAAAACAGCAGAACACTGCTCAAAGAGCCTATGCCTGCAAACAGAACACTGCTCAAAGAGCCTATGCCTGCAAACAGAACACTGCTCAAAGAGCCTATGCCTGCAAACAGAACACTGCTCAAAGAGCCTATGCCTGCAAACAGAACACTGCTCAAAAGCCTATGCCTGCAAACAGAACACTGCTCAAAGGCCTATGCCTGCAAACAGAACACTGCTCAAAGAGCCTATGCCTGCAAACAGAACACTGCTCAAAGAGCCTATGCCTGCAAACAGAACACTGCTCAAAGAGCCTATGCCTGCAAACAGAGCCTGCTCAAAGAGCCTATGCCTGCAAACAGAACACTGCTCAAAGAGCCTATGCCTGCAAACAGAACACTGCTCAAAGAGCCTATGCCTGGAAACAGAACACTGCTCAAAGAGCCTATGCCTGCAAACAGAACACTGCTCAAAGAGCCTATGCCTGCAAACAGAACACTGCTCAAAGAGCCTATGCCTGGAGAGCCTATGCCTGGAAACAGAACGCTGCTTCAAAGAGCCTATGCCTGCAAACAGAACACTGCTCAAAGAGCCTATGCCTGCAACAGAACACTGCTCAGCAGCCTATGCCCAAGTAACAGAACACTGCTCAAAGAGCCTATGCCTGCAAACAGAACAGACTGCCCAGGAGCCCATGCCTGCAAACAGAACACTGCTCAAAGAGCCTGGTTCTGCAAACAGAACACTGCTCAAAGAGCTCATGCCTGCAAACAGAACACTGCTCAAAGAGCCTATGCCTGCAAACAGAACACTGCTCAAAGAGCCTATGCCTGCAAACAGAACCACTGCTCAAAGAGCCTATGCTCTGCAAAATTGCAAAATCACTGTTCTAAAGAGCCTATGCCTGCAAACAGAACATCTGCTCAAAGAGCCTATGCCTGCAAACAGAACACTGCCCCAGCAGCCCATGCCTGGAAACAGAACACTGCCTCAAAGAGCCTATGCCTGGAAACAGAACACTGCTCAAAGAGCCTATGCCTGCAAACAGAACAATGTTCTAAAGAGCCTATGCCCGCAAACAGAACACTGCTCAAAGAGCCTATGCCTGCAAACAGAACAATTGCTCAAAGAGCCTATGCTCATAAACAGAACACTGCTCAAAGAGCCTATGCCTGCAAACAGCCTCCTGCTCAAAGAGCCCGGCGGCCAAACAGAACACTGCTCAAAGAGCCTATGCCTGCAAACAGAACACTGCTCAAAGAGCCTATGCCTGCAAACAGAACACTGCTCAAAGAGCCTATGCCTGCAACAGAACACTGCTCAAAGAGCCTGGGTACTGAAACAGAACACTGCTCAAAGAGCCTATGCCCAAAAAACACCACTGCTCAAAAGGAGCTCATGCCTGCAAACAGAACACTGCTCAAAGAGCCTATGCCTGCAAACAGAACACTGCTCAAAGAGCCTATGCCTGCAAACAGAACACTGCCTAAAGAGCCTATGCCTGCAAATGAAACACTGCTCAAAGAGCCTATGCTCAAACAGAACACTGCTCAAAGAGCCTATGCCTGCAAACAGAACACTGCTCAAAGAGCCTATGCCTGGAAACAGAACACTGCTCAAAGAGCCTATGCCTGAGAGCCTATGCCTGGAAACAGAACACTGCTCAAAGAGCCTATGCCTGGAAACAGAACACTGCTCAAAGAGCCTATGCCTGCAAACAGAACACTGCTCAAAGAGCCTATGCCTGCAAACAGAACACTGCTCAAAGAGCCTATGCCTGCAAACAGAACACTGCTCAAAGAGCCTATGCCTGCAAACAGAACACTGCTCAAAGAGCCTATGCTCAAACAGAACACTGCTCAAAGAGCCTATGCCTGCAAACAGAACACTGCTCAAAGAGCCTATGCCTGGAAACAGAACACTGCTCAAAGAGCCCATGCCTGCAAACAGAACATCTGCTCAAAGAGCCTATGCCTGCAAACAGAACACTGCTCAAAGAGCCCATGCCTGGAGGCCTATGCCTGAAACAGAACACTGCTCAAAAAGAGCCTATGCCTGGAAACAGAACACTGCTCAAAAAGAGCCTATGCCTGCAAACAGAACACTGCTCAAAGAGCCTATGCCTGCAAACAGAACACTGCTCAAAGAGCCTATGCCTGGAAACAGAACACTGCTCAAAGAGCCTATGCCTGCAAACAGAACACTGCTCAAAGAGCCTATGCCTGCAAACAGAACACTGCTCAAAGAGCCTATATGCCTGCAAACAGAACACTGCTCAAAGAGCCTATGCCTGCAAACAGAACACTGCTCAAAGAGCCTATGCCTGCAAACAGAACACTGCTCAAAGAGCCTATGCCTGCAAACAGAACACTGCTCAAAGAGCCTATGCCTGCAAACAGAACACTGCTCAAAGAGCCTATGCCTGGCAACAGAACGCTGCTCAAAGAGCCTATGGCTGGAGAGCCTATGCCCTGGAAACAGAACACTGCGCCATGTCACACAAGCAACCGAACAGTCATGGTTCTCAGATAATTTCTACGACCGGATCACTTCTTACGTCTGGCCACACCCTAAACTGCAACCCCTTTCATTATTATGTGTGGGGCGCAACTGAACGAAAGACCAACAAAACTCGTTCTAACACCAAAAATGAACTAAAGGAAAGAATCATGGCAGCATCCACCAACTTAAATAAGCTAACCGTCCAGAAGTCGGCTGGAGGCCGTGGTTGAATCCATTGGATTTATTATTTAAATTTACTCTTTAATATTTCAAGAGAGAGAAGAAAGAGAGAGAGAGAAAAAGAAAAAGAAAGAGAGAGAGAAAGAAAGAGAGAAAGAAAGAGAGAAGAAGAGAAGAGAGAGAGAAGAAAGAGAAAGAAGAAAGAGAAGAAGAGAGAGAGAGAAGAAGAAAGAAGAAGAAAGAAAGAGAGAGAGAGAGAGAGAAAAAGAGAGAGAGAGAAAAAGAGAAGAGAGAAAAAGAAGAAAAAATAAGAAGAAAAAAATGTGTAATTTTGGGAAATATATGTGTTAAAATTTTTATTTTAATTTTTGCGTAATTTAGAAAGCTACTTATCCATCTCACCCACTCTCTGTATGTTTGTTAGAGAGAGAGAGAGATTATGATTAATCCTTCCCATAAAAAGGAGGTTCACAGATTTCTATCTGGTGTAAGGTACACTAATATAAAAAGGGGCTATAGTAGGTCCAACCACCCCAAATGCCCTAACTAACGAGCTTGTATAACGAGATGACAGAAGAGTCATTAGGAAAGATTTAAAAAAAGGACAAACCTTACTAAGAGCTACAAATGAAAGTATGTTGTGGAGAGCCATGATCGCCCACGTCTTGAAGGGGCATGGTACATAGAAGACAACAGAAGATTTAACTTATCTTCTGGGCATCAGTCTATGACAATGCTATTGTCCTTAGATTCACTATTAATCTAAACTGCCAGTAATTTTCAAACGAGATAAAATTTCATTTTCTGTACGAAACATTAGCTTCATATATTCATAAATGTCTTCTATGTGGAAAAGTCTGCAAATTTTATCCCAGAAAACAATTAAAATGGAACGGCAAAAATGTATTTAAAATAAAAATGCGTATAATGAGCTAATAGGGGAAATCAGTTTGGGAATCACAATATTGCACTCAGTTTGAATGTTGGTGTTTAACATGATAACTAACACAAAATAATTTTTTTTAATCTTTACTGTATTTTGAGGAGACGAGTTTAAAGATTTAGAATTATATCATAGAGTTAGAATTTCATCCACTTGAATTCTCTGCATTCACTTACGCGCAAATACCCTTGGGAAAGGTATTAATCCGTCTCTTCCTTCCAGTTATGAGTTAAATAACAGGACAGATTGGGTTCTATAGCCTTGGCTAGCAACCAGTCTACCATAGAAAGCAATGGCAACCTACTGCGTGATAACCTTCTGCCCAGTCAGTCATGTCTCTTTCGAGACATGATCGCCCAAGCGTGTTTCACGTATGGCACTTAACTTACTGAATCAATTATTATGACGCAATTGATATCGGCTCGGAACGAGAAATCGGAGAGCCGAGTTCGAATTCCACTTGAATTCGTTGCATTCACGTACACGTCAATACCCTTGGGAAAGGTATTAATTCAGCTATGGGTTGAATAGCAGGACAGATTGAGTTCTTTCTACCGCAGAAAGTAATGGCAACCAACTGCGGAAAAATCTTCTGCCTAGTCAGACAAATTTGATATACTCATAGACAAAGACATAAGAAACGTTATTCAGATATTTCAATGTTGCAGTTCTTACAATAGTGCAGACATTCGATAATATATATATATATATATATATATATATATATATAGAGAGAGAGAGAGAGAGAAGGCAAGATGTTTGTGTGTGTTTCTGTTTTTCTGCCTGTATGTCTGTATTTTTTTTCAGCCCTTTTATTTTAGTTTTTGCTTCGGGTTTGGCTCTAAGTAGGTATAATTGTAGTTCTTAGTCTCAGCCATGATACTATTTACACAGGGAACTTATTTAGCCTTCAAAATTCAGTTTACGACAACAACAAAAAATTATTTGATATCGATACCAGGAAATCAAAATTTGACTCACATCCATTCATTTTTCTTTCAGTCTACGGTTTCGCTTTAACTGGAAACAACTATTGCTTTTTAGTCTTTCGTGCCAACGTCCAAAGAGTCTGAGCTCCAGGACCATGGATTAGTTTTAAAGCTTTCATTACACCCGAACAACGCCGGGCTATGCTGCTAGTATGTTATACAATGCAGTAGTTTTAGTATTATTTTCAATGAACACTGTAAATTTAAAATATTCTCTTATAATTTGAGCTCAGTGTTATATACACTTATTTTTTTGGTTTGTTTTTATTAATTATTATCTAACAAATGATCGAGAAAATCTTATTTACATTTTTTATTTATCGAATGCAGTAAAAAAAAAAATTGTATATTTTGCTTGTGGCGATTCATAATTAAAATTCTGATTTCAATATCTTTTCGTTCAATGTATCTAATACAAAAAAATATCAACATCACTTGGATTTATTCTTCAAATAATAATGTATGCAAAAACCTGCGGAAATTAAGTATTTCTGCACATTTTTCACATGATCTCTAAACGTAAATGCTCAAAAATAAATGAAAGCTATGAATCTAATTTTTGGTGTCAATGGAATCAAAACTCAGTTTTCACACCGAGCGCCATGTTGATAAAAATTTTAAAAAATGGAATAGGTGCAAAAATCAACCTACCCTGAGAGATAATAGATCTTTTAAAAGTACATTTTATAAGATGGTCAGATTATAAATATAGAATCGGGAATTTTTGAAGTTCGATATCTTATTTAACAACCAACCCCACCTTTAACCTTTGGTGCAGTCTTAAGTTTTTATTTTCTGACTTTTGAGAGGTTTATGATCGTTCGATTTTCGTTAATTAGGTCACTTCCGGTATTTTTATGTATGAACGGAATAGAGAGAAAATGGAAAGCCATTTTTTTATTCAATGTGAGAAACAATGAACAACTGGTGGTTGACGCTCAGCATTTGTGGTATCAAGTGTCGTCACCATTTCCGACGTGTTTCCTAAGACGATATAAATACGTGTTGCATTCTGATACTCTTTTTGCCCTTAAATGCTAATTACCTACTGTTGTATCACGGAATGAAGAGATACACAGTGAAATGTAGATAACTACTTTATTAACAAAGTGGTACAACCAAGATGCATATACAATATTTATAGTCTTTCGCAGTAGTAGGTGTTACTTCACGAAGTCCATGACATTGACAACTCCCTGTGCTAAACGCACATTGTCTTTTATACATCCGAGCAACTGGATGTCACATGGTACGAGCCACGACACAACACCTACATTGATGATAGTTCATCTTTGATACTGCTAAAGAGTTGATCACTCAGTTCAGGCTTAAAATAGTTGATGGAATTTCGCTTAAGTTGTTCAATATGCAGTCCGACCAGAAGTAATCATTTGTTTAAATATTAATATAGATTAAGTAATTCAGACAACAGATCACAAAATTAACATATATTTGTCTATACTTCTAGGATGAGATGGTATTTACATTACTAACGTTGATGTCCTTATATTTATTTCCATATTCCCACTCACGACGTTTCAACAGTTTTACGCTCCGGCCTTCTTCAGGTGACTGGAATTTCGAACCGAACCTTTTATTTCGATCACTTGGGTATACTGTTCTCGTTCCATGAGCCATGCCACTTCTGGATGTATTAGTTGAATTAAAGAGAGATAACTAAGTTATTTGTTTACCACTGTTGTGGCCAGATATTGAACTCATAACGCCTGGTGTCAAATCACTGGATCTAACCACGGGCGAACCAAGACATCCGGAAGTGGCATAACTCACGGAACGAGAACAATATATCCAAATGATCTAAATAAGAGGTTCGGCTCGAAATTCCAATCACCTGAAGAAGACCAGATTGTACAACGATCGAGAGGTCGTGAGTATGAATATGGCAATAAATATGAGGACAACAGCCCGAATAATGTAATTATTATCTTATATTTCTGCAGAATTTCAAAGAGAATATATCTATAACAAGTCAATAAGAATAAGGACAAAAATAATTATCTTAGCCAACGCATTTCGTCCTATGAGGGACTTTTTCAAGGCAAATGGTAAAGTACCTCGAAGGAGAAAACGCGTCGAAATTTTTGTCTTATATAAGGCTGTATATATATATATATAGAGAGAGAGAGAGAGAGAGAGAGAGAGATGCACAAAAATGTAAACAAACTAGTTGGGTCCCTTACACCGTGAGTTTAATATTTCCCTTTTTACCACGATTAAATTTTAGTATGCTATTTTATTTTAGGTTTCAGTATTATTCTAATTTAATTATGCATTTGATAAATAAAAATAGTCGCACATCCAATTTACTCTTTAAAACGAACTTAAAACAAAGAACGCTAATATTCTTATAGAGAATAAACTCAGTTCATAATATACCCCTGATGATTGCATATCGCATTAAACAGAGTGGTGTCTAAAACATAAGATGAGATTATATATATGTGAAAAGTGTATGTATATATATATATATATATATATATATATATATATATATATATATGCAATTTGTTATATATATTATATTGTTTACATATTATATATGCGTGGTACTTATTTAAAAGTGCTCAATATCAGTGATAGCGCAGACATATTCATATAGATAGGTGTGAGTTTGTAACCCTGGGTTTCACGCTTTTGCGATCGTCAGACAAACTGATTAATGTTTTTAAAAAAATTGGTTATATTCGTGTATTTTTGTGGAAGTGGGAGAAAAAAATCTGTTGTCACGACAGACGCAGACATATATACATATATATAAAAGGGAGTTCGGTTTGCTATATAAATTGATTTTCCCCCGGAAGGCAAAACACGATAATACCAGGTGATTTCTTTGTTTTCTTTCTTTAAATAATTTTGAAATATCGTAATTTAAAATGCTTGAAAGGGAAATACGAAAAAAAAAAAAAGGTTCTTAATTTGCGCGAGTATGTTTTATTTGGGCCTTTTTAAGACATAATATAGCCAACTGGGCCCCTCCCCATTATCTTTTATAAAATTGGAAAATCGGGTATTTTTTTTTTACATTCGTGATCTGAAGTGTTTAATGTAGTGAAATATATATATATATATATATATATATATATATATATAAGAAAATTATAAAACAGAAGCTTTCATAAGTCTTCAAGTGGGTGATCACCGGAACTGCCACTTTAAATACCGAATAAATGTTGTGTTAAAGAATGTAAATTCGTCCAAGAAACATTTCTCTTACTAACGACCAGCAAAGCCAGCTGGTCTTAACTTCTCCCAGCCTCCGATTTAAAGCGAACAAATCACAATAAAGACGTTTTTATCGTATGTTAACAGTTAGGAAAACGTGCTAGTGTCCAAGTATATAAAACAGTGTGTATTCATAGATATTTTTCTACGTCACAAGTGTCCACTTTATCGAGATGAACGAATTGCTCCTCGCTACGTAGGAAAATCGAAAATCTTAATGAAGTAACATTTTCGTAATGACTTTCCACTATCCAGATTGGCAGACGTCGATCCCACTATTAAAAAACTAAGTATGGGTGTGTGTATATATATATATATATATATATATAACGTTAGCCCTGTACAAATCATGTGGAGACACTTGACGTAGATTAACTATAGACTTTAACAGCTTAAGATGGTAGCGATCTGAAAACATCCTCTTGGAAGTCTGTTCCATAGAGCAGTGTTTCGCGAGCAGAAGCTGCTCGGGTAGAACTTACTTCTCTCCGATGGAATACGGAGGGAATGTGGATGGTTTGCTACGATGTAAGAAGCATAGCAGGTTCAGGCTGTGAAGATTATATATACTGGAGCCAGAGAAAGAGAGAGAAAGAAATATCGCATTCTCTGATGAAGCTTTAATAAGTGTGAAACATGTTAGATTGATATGTGTTTCCTATTTGTTCTACATATTATTCTCTCGGATTGCAAATAACATTTCATCTAAACTCATATATATCGATTAAAAATTAATTTCAGTGGATATACATAGTTGAGTTACAGAAGAAGAAATCGAATCCTTCGACTGAACCCAGTTGCTGTGTCAGTTATAGCTGGGAAATATTTGAACTTTGAACCGGGTGTTCGCGTTCGTGTTCCCCACTTTAAAATATGACCTTGTGTCACAACTCACTCTTGTGGGGGAGTGGGTAAACATTCCTTCTACTCCAATGCAAAGGCTCAGTACAAATCCCAAGAACTCAGAATTATCATGAGAAATCTGAAGCCAATTTTGGCTAAGGGAGAGAAGGTGAAACGGTCGGCGATTTGGGACTTGGACACTGCAATGGCCGTGGTGAGAAATGAGTCCAATGGTGCATAGCGAATGACCAGCACCTGGTTCCAAGAGCACCCAGGAAGACTATGGATATGGAGAAGTCCAGGAGAGAAATTAAAAACCAAATTGATTATATTACTATAAACAAGAAATTCAGAAACGCATTCCTTCACTGCAAAGCCAACCCAAGTGCTGACTGCGTAAGCAACCGCCTACCAGTCGTATGCAAACTAAGAATAAAAGTAAGGAGAGTAAAGAAACCTAACAGTCCTAACACTGCAGTACAAAAGACTCGAGAATGACCCGAACCTGCAGGAAATGTATACGGAGAACAAAATGAAAACAGAAGCTCAAAATGGGACGCACTAAGAGTAGCTCTAGTGACATCAGCGAACATCATCCCAAAAGAAAAACCATGTCGGAAGAAAAACGATCACCGAAGAGATTCTTGACATGATGGAAAAGAGACAAAAAAAAAAAAAAGAAAGATGCCAAGATATGGAAAGGAATACAAGCGACAACACAAGGATCAAGTGTAAACAGGCTAAAGAAAAATAACTCAACGGCAAATGCGCCGAAGTAAAGAAACTGAACACAACAAATAACGAAGAAATGAATAAAAAAATAAACGGACTAACAGGACAAAAGACGGGCTCAGCAACAGGATGTATAAAAGCAATGGACATTAATACAGTGTAACTCGGATATAAGAGAGTTGTCGGGACCAGATAAGAGTTCTTTTATAGCAGGGTTTCTCTTATATCCGGGTTTGGTCTATTTTGTTTAGGTATGGGAACATTTCATATAACGCTTTTTACGTACAGAACACTAGTTTATTTAACAGTTATAAACACAAAAACACAGACAAAAATACATTTTCAATTAGTTTTCACAAATAATTCAGTCAAAAATTATTTTTTATTGTACAGAAATCTTTGTTAACATCATGAACACACTAATTTGGGACCAGAGAAAATCGGTCTTATATCCGGGTTTCTCTTATATCCGGGTTATACTTGGAAAAAGAAAAATACTTCAGAAACGGGACGAGTACCAACATCCGAGATGGAAAACGCGACATGGAGATTCAAAGACGCATTGGCACGGCCAAAGACGCATTTCAGAAACTAACCAGAATACTGAGAAACAGGGAAATCTCATTAGAAACAAAGAAAAGAGGACTAGATTGCTATGTGATATGTGTCCTTCTGTATGAAGATGAATGTTGGACGAAGGATGAAGAAGACGCTTGAGGAAGTAGAAATGTGGTTTTACAGTAGGATGCTGAGGATAACATGGACGGAGCTCATGAACAACGATGAGGTGTTGGAGAGGATGCAAACGATAAGAAAACATACTTAACATCATGAAGAGACAAATGAGGCTCCTGAGACACGTAATGAGAAAGGAGGGCCTGGAGAATTTAATACTCACAGGACGGATAGCAGGAAAGCAGCACGAGACTTACTTAATAGATCTGAGCAAATGTATGGCGGAAACGGGCTTGGAAAAAATACCAAGAGAAAATATATTGAGAGCGACAAGAGACAGTGCCAAGTTGAAGTCCATGATCGCCTACGTCCTGAAGGGACACAGCACGTGAAAAAGAATATAGTTGAGTAGAGAGTTTGTTTATTTTTGTCTAGCGTCCTAAATTCTCGATCGGCGAGCATCTACTTTAAGTGTTGTTTTTGTAGATACTTTTGGTTGAAATAGACACCCCGTTCCTTTTTATTTCAAACAATTATTACATCTATCGCCTAGTGCACCCAGAAAAACTTAATAAAAATTGGCTTGAAAACATTGTCAGATTTCGTGTGTCAGGGTCTAGTTAGTGAACCCTAATGAACCCTAACTTCAGTTTATAAGCATTTGATCATAAGTCATTTGGGATGATATTTTCATTCCACTTGAGGTCCGCTGAGAGTGTGAGGCCAAGGAGGCGTACCGTTTTACTCTCAGGGAGGCAAGCCTGTTCCATGATAATGGGAGGTAGAATCGATTGTCTATGATGGCTAATTGATAGCAGCTTCGTTTTGGAATCATTAAAATTTACGAGCCATTTCTTACCCCAGTCCACCACGGATTGGAGGTCCTTTTCAAGCTTGGCAGCGAGGTTCGCTTTATCGCCCATACCGGATTTTTGATCGAAGTGAGAGTAAACTGTGGTTTCATCGGCGTACATGCCTACTTGGGATCTTAGAGCACCGGGGAGATCGTTAATGTAGATCAGAAAGAGCGTAGGACCTAGGATAGAGCCTCGAGGGACACCCGCGTTCGGATGGTAGTTTTAGGAGGCATGTCCGTTTAATACTACCTTCAATGTGCGATTAGAGAGGGATGACTGGATTAGGTCAAACCAATGTCCAGTTATACCATAGCTCCGGAGTTTGCGTAGAAGGCCAACATGCCAGACTGTCAAACGCTTTGGAAATATCCAAGGCAACGGTTCGAGCTTCGCCATTCTTGTCGAGGGCCTGGTATATATACTCGGCGATGGTCGTTAGCATATCTGCAGTAGACCCGGTGAAGCGGAAACCATACTGTTTGTCCGAGAGGAGCCTGTGGGCTGTGAGATGCTGGACCACCTCGGCGTTGATAATGGCTTCGGACACTTTGCTAAAGATCTGAAGGAGGCTGATAGGGCGGTAATTAGTGGAGTCCGAGGGTTCTCCAGTATTCTTAAATATAGGAACTACAGAGAAAGACTTCCAACAGGCGGGATAACAGGAAGCAGATAGACAGGAGTTGTAGAGTTTAGAGAGGACAGAGGAGAGTTCAGGGGCACATTTCCTCAAGACTATGATTGGGATTCCATCCCCTTCAGTCGCTTTGTGAGGGTCAATTATGTTAGAGACCAGCGAGGGAGTAATGTGGACGTCTGTTGGGCCTCTGTTCTAGGTGGGAAGTCGGGTGTAGATAATTCAGAAGAATCCAGTCTCGAATTGGTGGAGAATCTGCGAGCAAAGCATTCGGCCTTGTCCGCTGAAGAGGTGAGGACCTTAAATTCCTTGATTAGGTGGGGGTATTGAGGTTTTACTCTTTCTAAGCACGCTTTTACAGAGTCGCCAGTTGTCTTTGGCGCCGAACTTACAGGATGCTATGCGTTGCTTCATTCTGACAGCAAACATCTTAGCTTCGTTGAGTATCTTTTTACACTTATTACGAGCTGAGGCGAAAAGACGCCTGTTATGGTCCGACGCATGGCTTCGATAGAGCCGGAAGAAATGATTCCGGTGGGCAATGACGGTCGAGAACCAGGGAGACGAATGTGATTTAAGCTGAGATTTCCTGGCTGGGATGAAAGCATCGATGCCAGCCTTCACCCAAGAGGAGACCTCGGATGAACAGTCTTCGAAGGGAAGACTAAAAACGTTGTTCCAAGGGACGTCACACGGGAAGTCGCGGAACGAATCCTAGTCTTCTCTTTGGTAGCAGTAGGATATTCTGCTGGTCTGGGTTTCTTGGATATATATATCTCCAAATGTATAACAACGAAGAAAATAATTGCAACGTTCAAAACATTAATTTAAAACCTTGTTCAATATGAAAATATAGCAATGAATATTTATTATTAGAACATGTGCAAACTACTACAAGATTGTACATTTTGTATCAACATTGAGACATGTTCTTTCAAAGTCGAAACAAAATGTACTATTTTGTAGTAGTCTGTACCTGTTCTAAAGTAATAACTTATATATATATATATACACACACACACACACACACACACACATATATAATTATGAATTAAAAATACATTGCAATACGGAAATTTCTATGTTTCGAGATAGAATCTCGTCATCAGGCAATGTTGGGTGTTGGTTGTAAAATTATTTACATTTAAATACAAAAAAAAATCGTTTGCTATTTATGTAAGTGGGAAGATATTAAATTTATGTGTGTTCTTCTTTTAACTAATCAGAATAAAGATTCATTTTGAAATTTGGCCAGTAGTTGCTATAAAATACATATTTTTATTTCATTTTTCACTCTAATGGTCAAAGTGTCAACCTACTTTTAACCTATTTTTTATTGCTTCTCCCTTTTTATCGTATTACCTTTGATGTATCTATTCTAGTACCCAAAATGTCCTTTCCGCTTTCTCCGTATCATGACCTCTTCTCGTAGAAAACAAGATAGAGATGAAGAAAGAACTTTCTATTTTTGTTCAAACTTAAGGGGGCTGTTGAGTAAATTTACTCTTTTTATCAGTGCGCATTTAATTCTAATTTTTTAAAACATTTAATTTATAAATAACTTTTTTTATTCTAATTTACTTCCTGCTATCATTATCCCATCTTTCTAATATCTATTTATTTATATTCTAATTTAGAAGATCAGCCGATTACGCAAAACTTGGTTTTAACATTTCGCCATCTTCAGGCGTTATGTATTAATTATTAACCAACGCTTTTTTTTTTTTTTTTTGAACGCATAACAGGGATTTTAGAACGCATAACAGGGATTTTAGAACACATAACAGGGATTTTAGAACACATAACACTACAGGGATTTTAGAACGCATAACACTACAGGGATTTTAGAACGCATAACAGGGATTTTAGAACGCATAACAAGAACTTTCAAGTCAGTGAGAAGTTAGTCAAAGCTAACGGAATATTGTACACACTTTCATCCGGGTTTGTACGATCCCAAAATATATTTTCTAAGGTGTATACATCCGGACATTTCATTTCAGTTAGAAATGATACTATAGCCAGCTTATCTTCATAGCACAAACTCAAGACATCACCTCCGTTGCAAGGTCTGGGCTTTTTTTTTTTAATATACACCGAGTTGCATAAGAATGTGTGAAAGAGAGAGAATCAGAGTCATTCGTAAAATTATTATTTTTTTAATTTGGTCATGAACACATAATCCCATTAATTTCTGGATATTATCCAAACTAATGTATGCCGGATTTACGATATACAGTCCCAATTTAATCTCACATACGTACAACTGAATCATTCTTCTCCTAGTGTCGAATGTATTTTCATTATTGAATAATGGCACAACACTTCCATTAAAAATAACTTAACAATATGGAATTCAAAACGGAAGAACAAGCTCATGCCAGTTGGAGCACTTCCTTTAAGAAGACAGTAAGAGGCAAAAAGGAGAGGGAGAGAAGAACTTAATAAAATAAGAGAGGAAAAATAAAGACATAGGAGAAATAAGGATGAGAAAATATTTTAAATAACGAAACGGTGGAAGGATAGAAAGAAAGACTTGAGGAAAAGGAGATGTTAAAAAAAATAATAAAGTGGATATATATATATATATGTGTGTGTGTGTGTGTGTGTGTGTACACAACTTGTCAATATGTGCATCCAAAACTATACATAAGTCAGCATTGAAAACACAGACTGCGACAGACTTAGGCCACATATGCTGGGTTTTTCCTCGGTTATTTATATATACGGGGCAGTGATGCATTGTGGGTAATGCTTCTAACGGTTATTTTGGTGATAAATTCGTTTATTTATATTGGCATCAAGAAACGGGATTTTGTTATTGTCCAAGACTTCATAAGTAAATTTCAGGGTGAAGTTGTTTTCAAAATTTAATTTTAGATTTATGATTTCGTCCATATTTTATATAGGTACCTCCAATCAATTTTTAAATACCTAAATTTAAAATGAAAATTTTAAAATAAATATTCTATCTTCAAGCTTTAAAATTAGGTCTATTTGAAAGCCAAGGGATTAAAGTTAATAAATCCAGTCATCAAAATACACTGGTGTATTTTAAACTGAAATTATATCGATTGGAATCCGAAATTTTTCCAAAAAAATAAAAATAAAAATAAAAAAAACAAACTTTAAATTTTCCGCCATTTTTTGAGATTTTTTATTTATTGACAGGTTACGTCAACAGTAGCCAACTTTCTGTTTAAAAAATCTTGAAAAAAAAAATATACATCACAGACACTTTTTTAAAGTCAATTGTTTAAATTGAAACTTACCTTCATGTGATTTCACACAATAGTAATTCCTTACTTTCTGAAATTTAAGACAGAAAGCTTATCTTAAATACAGTAGTCCTGTCATTACCGTACTACGAGGTGACGATTGATTGATTATGACAAGCTTCCGTTTGTCAACACTCAAGTAGGGCGTCCGGAAGTGCCAAAATTTTATGTATCTAAAAAACCGGTTTTCGTTTTTTAAATGCATAGTTAACCATAACATAATATTTTCATCAATTCCATAATATTTTAATATGTTCGTTTAGCTTTATAGCTAGATGAATGAATATACTTTTTGAATAAATAAAAATTAAAATTTCCTTTAAAATAATTTTATAATTTAATAAGAAAGAATGAAATTTTACCCAACTAAATTAAGAAATATTATGTTAATTATTAGTTTTTATTAGTTTTTTCAGCAGTTACTTATAGAATTTTAGTTTAGCTTTATAGCTGGATGAATGAATATGCTTTCTGAATAAATAAAAAGAAATTTCTTTTAAAATAATTTTAAAATTTAATAAGAAAGAATGAAATTAAAATAACCCAACTAAGTTAAGACACGCATGAAATGAACAGCAAGGTTCAGATACGGAAATTGTAAAGGGAAAATGTACGGGCGGAAAACTCATATATACGGAAAATTGAGTCACGTGACCTTTTACAGATATATATCCCTTATGGCCATCCGTACAAAAAAAAAAGCGGGAAATCAACATGCAAAAATTAACAGGTTTTAATTTTTAAAAAAACAGCACCCCTTTTGAGAGTAACTGTTTAAATTTTTCGATTAATAAATATATTTGCCACACATTAATTAAAAA
The DNA here is from genome assembly GCA_037127315.1 of Ascarosepion bandense. Lineage (NCBI taxonomy): Eukaryota > Metazoa > Mollusca > Cephalopoda > Sepiida > Sepiidae > Ascarosepion > Ascarosepion bandense. The sequence goes on from JBBBDQ010000432.1 coordinate 3,804,285, forward strand.
AAAAACTGGGGGACCTATAAGGAGAAAATTGTAAAAGACTTATGAAACTTTTAATAAAAATAAAATAATAAAAATAAAAACAATTCTTGTAAAAATTCATTACTAACGGAAAAAATTTTTCTCTATTCAGACTACAATATAATTTTAATTTATGTCTATAAAAGCAATTAAAAGTTTATCCAAATAAAAAATGGCATGGTTTTATTGCGTTATTGTTATCGCACTTTGGAGCAGATTTTCTTATAATAGGAAAGATTTTAAGAAAAACAAGATAGTTAATTAGCATTTCCCAACGACTCTTGAATTTAATTAAAACTATCCATATGCGGGGAACCTAGTCGCATTTTTCGACTGGTCGGGGGGTAACAAATTAAAAAAAAATGTTTTTACCAATATTTTCTAAAAATAATTATTTCAAAAATCATTTCAGTCATTTATGAATAAGTCCTGAAATTTTCATCAAAATCAGACGATTATTTGCTTTTTGCAAGAATTTCCAAATTAATGTCTCTTTCAGAGTCAAAAAATGCCTTCGCGTAATATTACGTTTTGACTTAATAAAATCTAGCGTCAATTTACCCCTCTCACTGACGAGAGAAAAAAAATGGTTTCAATTACATTAATAAACAAATAAAATTATGTTTACAATAAATACATGACCGTAGTATTAAAATAACACAAGAAAACATCAGCCTGTTTTATTGTAGCCAAATGCA
>JBBBDQ010000432.1:3810000-3825000 GCA_037127315.1 Ascarosepion bandense
TATAATTATATTATATTATATCAAGCTCTATAATACTGATTATATTGAGCACTGTTTATAATAAAATAAATGCCAGAGTACTCAAAATAAAAAAAAAAACCTTGAGTCCTTTTCACTTGGAAATATATATATATATATATATATATATATATACACACACACACACACATCTCTAAACTTATTTATAAATGGAACTTTGTCTCTGTGTGTGTGTCCGTTACCTATAGACTCCGAAACGAAAATTTAAACAGTTGTACTACGAGTGTTCTTAGCTAGGTTTTGTGTCGATGTATCCCCGATAAATATTGAAAATCGATAATCGAAAAAATCGGGTTATAGAAGGAGTGGTCCGATTTTAATCAAATTTGATACACTCATAGGCAAAAACATAAGAAACGATATTTGGATTTTGTCAAGAACCCGATCAAATATGGCAACATTATTCAAGGCACGGACGAATGGTAGATTTACAATTGTGCAAAATAGATTTTTACGAGAAAAACTTTCTGGCGTGACACAGAAACTCAGTTAAACTATTAAATTAATTTGTTAAATTTAAAGAACATCTATTCTTCTATAAGAATAGATGTTCTTACATTATAAACTGGGGTCATCAGGAGAGAATGTGTACCGTTTCGGGGCCTTTAGAGACGAAGGCCCCGAAACGGTGCACATTCTCCCCTGATGACCCCAGTTTAAATATAAATTCGAGAGGAACACAATAAATTAAATGAAATCATATGCCGTAGAGAAGCTCAGTGGAAATGTCATTGGCATGAGGAGCATTACACATTCAGCTCGCTTCAGGTGAGTTTCAATTACTTTTCAGTAATTCACTTCTTCATTATAACACCAATTGCATTTGATCGCCGCTCGCGTAGGCATGGTTTGAAGTTTTCACAATCGCTACTCACTGACTTTATCTATACACTCCGATTTCCCAGATGAGCTATCCTTCCTTACGACACTATCAAACTGAACATTTCTAGCAGAAGCAAAAAAGAATTTACGATTCAACAAGAATATTTATTGTCTTTTTATGGAAAATTTGTGTGTCAGTCAACACGGATCATTTGTTGTACTTTGAAAATAAGGCGGGGGGGAGGGTTATCAACGACAAACGAAGAAAAGCAGACGTCATTGACATTATCAAAGTTGTATGCTTGACATTCTCCTCAAAGATGACAGACAGATACGAAGCAACAGAAATGTGGTTCTACAGAAGGATGCTGAGGATACCATGAACCGAGGTTTTAGAGAGGATGCAAAAGAAAAGGAAACTTATACTTGACATCAGGGAGAGACAGTGGAGGTTTTGAGGAAGGACGGCTTGGAAAACCTAATACTCACAGGACGGATAGAGGGAAAGAAAGACAGGGGAAACCAGCGCGAGACGTTTTTGATGAGCTTAAGCAGGTCAATAGCAGAGCTGGGTTTGGGAGAGATACCAAGAGAAATGTTAAGAGTGACAAGGGACAGGGGTAAGTGGAAGTCCGAAAGGACACGGCACATAAACAAGAAAGAGGCTTGTAAGAAAACTGACGAAGGTGTACCGGAGATTTGGCACGAGGGGCACAAATATAGGCGATTTCACATTTAGCTAACATGATTAGTCACACTAGCTCGTTAACCCTAACTCTGCGCTAAGGCACCCACAGAATTGTTGTTTGTCGATCAGCAGCAGTAAAACAAAAAACGGTGAGGCATGAAAGCACATATACATTAAATATAAATGTATGAGTGTGAGAAGACGGTGGAGAGGTCGCTTTCCTGTCTCTCTTATCAGGCCAGGGATGCTGTCAACTAAAAAAAAATCTTACGTATTCATCAAAGTAAACTATTTTCCTTCAGTTTTCTCTCCTTCTCTCAGTCTCATTCTAACCATTCCTTTCTCTTTACTCCATTTCTCTCTCTCTCTCTTTCTCTCTCTACCCCATTTCCCTCTCTCTCTCTATTTCTTTCTTTCTCTCACTGAATTTCTTTTCCAGAGTTCTTTTTTTCTCTCCTTTTTCATTCTACTTCTCTCTCTCTAATTTTTTCTCTTCCCCCTTCTTCTCGGACAGACTTATCTACGTTATTATTCATAAAGTCAAAGTGGAAAGATGCTTAATCTTTAAGATATTGATGAAAAAAATATATACATAAAAACTTAAACGAAGAATTAAGATATGGACTTCTTGTAATATTGAACAATAATCCTGCACGCCCAGAAATTCTCGCTCGTGCCTCAACCAATGTTTTAAATCCATTTTCCTAGACAGCATTATGTACAACAGCTAAGATTTATTTTCTCAAGAGAAATAAAAAATAAAAATAAAAAGTAAAGATTATTTTTGCTCTATCGGAAATAGTTCAAGAATGTGAACGATTCTTTTTTTTTTTTTTTACTCACTTTATAAATATTTTTTTTTTACTCACTTTATAAATATTTTTTTTTTACTCACTTTATAAATATTTTTTTTTTACTCACTTTATAAATATTTTTTTTTTACTCACTTTATAAATATTTTTTTTTACTCACTTTATAAATATTTTTTTTTTTACTCACTTTATAAATATTTTTTTTTTACTCACTTTATAAATATTTTTTTTTTACTCACTTTATAAATATTTTTTTTTTACTCACTTTATAAATATTTTTTTTTTACTCACTTTATAAATATTTTTTTTTACTCACTTTATAAATATTTTTTTTTTACTCACTTTATAAATATTTTTTTTTTACTCACTTTATAAATATTTTTTTTTTACTCACTTTATAAATATTTTTTTTTTACTCACTTTATAAATATTTTTTTTTTACTCACTTTATAAATATTTTTTTTTACTCACTTTATAAATATTTTTTTTTTACTCACTTTATAAATATTTTTTTTTTACTCACTTTATAAATATTTTTTTTTACTCACTTTATAAATATTTTTTTTTACTCACTTTATAAATATTTTTTTTTACTCACTTTATAAATATTTTTTTTTACTCACTTTATAAATATTTTTTTTTTACTCACTTTATAAATATTTTTTTTTACTCACTTTATAAATATTTTTTTTTTACTCACTTTATAAATATTTTTTTTTTACTCACTTTATAAATATTTTTTTTTTACTCACTTTATAAATATTTTTTTTTTACTCACTTTATAAATATTTTTTTTTACTCACTTTATAAATATTTTTTTTTACTCACTTTATAAATATTTTTTTTTTACTCACTTTATAAATATTTCTTTTTTACTCACTTTATAAATATTTCTTTTTTACTCACTTTATAAATATTTTTTTTTACTCACTTTATAAATATTTTTTTTTTACTCACTTTATAAATATTTTTTTTTTACTCACTTTATAAATATTTTTTTTTTACTCACTTTATAAATATTTTTTTTTTACTCACTTTATAAATATTTTTTTTTTACTCACTTTATAAATATTTTTTTTTTACTCACTTTATAAATATTTTTTTTTTACTCACTTTATAAATATTTTTTTTTTACTCACTTTATAAATATTTTTTTTTTACTCACTTTATAAATATTTTTTTTTACTCACTTTATAAATATTTTTTTTTTACTCACTTTATAAATATTTTTTTTTACTCACTTTATAAATATTTTTTTTTACTCACTTTATAAATATTTTTTTTTACTCACTTTATAAATATTTTTTTTTACTCACTTTATAAATATTTTTTTTTTACTCACTTTATAAATATTTTTTTTTACTCACTTTATAAATATTTTTTTTTACTCACTTTATAAATATTTTTTTTTTACTCACTTTATAAATATTTTTTTTTTACTCACTTTATAAATATTTTTTTTTTACTCACTTTATAAATATTTTTTTTTTACTCACTTTATAAATATTTTTTTTTTACTCACTTTATAAATATTTTTTTTTTACTCACTTTATAAATATTTTTTTTTTACTCACTTTATAAATATTTTTTTTTTACTCACTTTATAAATATTTTTTTTTTACTCACTTTATAAATATTTTTTTTTTACTCACTTTATAAATATTTTTTTTTTACTCACTTTATAAATATTTTTTTTTTACTCACTTTATAAATATTTTTTTTTACTCACTTTATAAATATTTTTTTTTTACTCACTTTATAAATATTTTTTTTTTACTCACTTTATAAATATTTTTTTTTTACTCACTTTATAAATATTTTTTTTTTACTCACTTTATAAATATTTTTTTTTTACTCACTTTATAAATATTTTTTTTTTACTCACTTTATAAATATTTTTTTTTTACTCACTTTATAAATATTTTTTTTTTACTCACTTTATAAATATTTTTATGACAGGTAATTGAAAAAGCAATAAATTTCACGCAAAAAATAAAATTCGAAAAGTATTTCATATTTTTAAAAGACTTTTTTTAAAAACGACGGAAATTTTATGCTGAAATCGTTGAATAAACTAAGACACAACACCATCTATTTGAAAGAGTGGCGCAACACTGTCTTCTTAAGCCATCATCTCTGAAAACCTGGCTTTATACTAAATTCAACTAAACTTGAGTGTGCGGATAGTGTAATGGTCAGCCGCATGGAAAGTGGAACCAAGGAGCAGTGTTCAAATTCCAGGTTATTCTCGGTTCCCATCAACACTAATACTCTTGGGAAAGACGTGAATTTGTGTCCAGTGGGTTAAATAGCTAAGCAGATTATTTTTCCAGTTTGCATTGCACCAGCCTATGGGAAGGAAAACTTAATCGTAGTCCATTGAGAGGACAACAGGAAACCACTTAACTGTGTATCCCAAGTATGCATGGTAACTTACAGACAAAGAGCAATCTGTGAAAATACATCTGATCGTCTACATCCTTAAGAGATTTGTTATAAACAAATTACTGGGGCGGTGATATATTTTTGGTTTGTAATATATATATGTATATATAATTACAAGTGGTTAGAAAGTTCGCTTTCTGACCATGAAGCCCGGGTGTCGATTTGTCAGGAAGGTAACTTCTTGAGGTTATCTCTCTGAAAGAGGTGATCTGACGTGCGTCACCTTTGGGAAGTGCTTGAAAACCTTATCACGGGTTGATCCAAGCCTTATGAGTGAAATTGGGCAGACGGCTCTCTTTAAAGAGTCGTCGATGGTTATGCTAGCTCGAAGTCACAAGTCATCGTGACCGAGGGTTTGAGTGTCCTAGCCTTGTTCAGACTGTTGTTCATGCTAGATAACGCGCTCTCTCCCAGAAACTCTAACTAAGGTTCACTCAGCATAGTTGCAGTATAAACCACATGTAGGCTCTGTGAGTGTTGAACTGAGCAGGCGTCTACAACAGGGATTAGCTAGCCGCCCTGGTAGATGACTACGCTCTCACTCTCTGATTGAGCACTCTGGAAGAATGGTAGACTTTGAAAAAACAGTAGCTACTCTAGCGTCTACGTATCGCTCATTCAGTAATGAATTAGAGCACTCTGGTTACTGACGTATGATACATCATACGCTAAAAGTATGCTTCCTTCTACCGAACGCCCATAGCTCAGCGGTAGAATCGCCGACTGACGCCAATTCAGTCGGGTTTCAATCCTGGGTTAAAAGCAATCGGATGTCTAACCGTACTGATGAGCTGTGATACAGCGAAACAGATCTGTCTGCGGATGACTATATATGTGTGTGTGCTTTAGTGACACAAGTCTTACTATTTCACCCACAGCTAGGAAGAGAAAAGGTGCGAATATTGCATTACCATTTTTTAGATAATTATTTTTCCTGATACAAACTTAATATTTAACCCATAGATGAGGAAGAAGAGATGGTGCTATATCGTTGCTAAAGATATTTGCGTGTGTCATCAGTCTCTTACTTTCCGTTGCTGCAGATAAAATATTCTCATGTTCACTTTTTGAGCCTACTCTTCCATGCTGGCTCAAGGTTGGAGATTTTCTCGCGGTAGGTTGCCAGTTTTTTCTGCGGTAAATCGGTTGCATGCCAGAGCTACTTAACCCAAACTGTCCTGCTATTAACTCTCTCCACGTTGGTTTTAAATTCAAAGTTTACGTCTTCTAAAACGGTTGAGGCCGAGGCCAAGGCTATAAAACCCGGTCTATTCTATTTTACTGTAACTGGAAAAAAGAAAACAAAAGAAAGAGATGGATTAATACCTTTCCTAAAAATATTAGCAACTAACAGTATAGCCCGGCGTTGCTCGGGTGTAATGAAGACTTTAAAACTAATCCATGGTCCCGGAGCTCAGACTCTTTGGACATTGGCACGAAGGACTAAAAAGCAACAGTTGTTTCCAGTTAAAGCAAAACCGTAGACTGAAAGAAAAATGAATGGATGTAAGTCAAATTTTGATTTCCTGGTATCGATATCAAATAAGTATTTTCATCGTAAACTGAATTTTGAAGGCTAAATAAGTCCTCTGAGTAAATGGTATCATGGCGGAGACAAAGAACTACACTTATACCTACTTAGAGCCAAACCCGAAGCAAAAACTAAAATTAAAGGGCTGAAAAAAATACAGACATACAGGCAGATAAACAGACACACAGAAACATCTTGCCTTATATATATATATATATATATATATATATATATATATATATATATATATATATTATCGATTGTTTGCACAATTGTAAGAACTGCAACCTTGAAACTTCTGAATATTGTTTCTTATGTCTTTGCCTATGAGTATATCAAATTTGATTAAAATCGGTCCACTCCTTCTATAAACCGATTTTTTCGATTATCGATTTTCGATATTTATCGGGGGTACCTCGGCACAAAACCTAGCTAAGAACACTCGCAGATGCTTATAGTACAACTGAGTAAATTTTCAAGAAAATCGGTTCAGCCGTTTCGTCGTCTATAGTTAACGGACACACACAGACAAAGTTCCATTTATAAATAAGTTTAGTCACGAGTTTGAGTTTTGTTTAACATATCAACCTTCGTGGGTTATTTAACGCCAAAATGGTGGGGTTTCAAAGGTAATTTTTTAATGTTAGTGAGAAGATTGATTTAGTGAATTTTTAATGAAAATCTTTTGTTTTTATTCTTTTTTTATTTCAAAAAACTGAAAATTTCTTCTACTTTTGCATTCAAAAATGTTTCGCTGAGAATAATTTTCCTTCAAAAATGTATATTTTTCTATAAAAGTCTATTTTTATATTTCACGGTGTTTTGACCCCAGTTTGGGGGTGTTGTAGAGAAACATCCTATCTTACCCCGTAATGGATATGGTCTAGTCTATAAAAGACTGTAACTAGAGCGAACTGAGGGCACACGTCACTAGAGTGATGACGCTATGACACTGTCAGCTCACTGCCTTCGAGTAGAGAGCGTTCTCTACTTCCGAGCAGAGAGCACTAACTCAGTCGTGGTTCCGCCGAAGGGTAGAATCACGACTGGGGAAAAATAGACAGACATTTTTTGGCCTGGCTATTTGGCCGCGAAGACCCACAATAAATAGACATTGTGTCACATCTAGCCTTGTGTGGGAAGGTTGGTAAATACAGCATACGTCACTAGACGGAGACATTTACTACACGTTGATTGTTCTTGTACATCTATTGGTTTATTGTACTGTAGTATAATAAATCTATTCTAATCTATCTACAGTGTTAAGTATTATTCTTACACTATTCTTTTCCCTGATATTCCTTCCCGGGATATATCAGGGGGTTAACTGTTTGCCCATAGCTGGGACCCTAACAGGTGCTACCACTCCGGGTTAAGGTGGATCTGGGAACAACAGCAATTAAGAAGTGGTTCTATGCTCCTCCACAACCTTCCAATCAGAGGCCTTGCTACCAGATGCAGTTTACCGTCATGACTAGGACCCCCTGAAGGTTACGAATTCGAATGTAATTTGAACTTTGCTCTCCGATTCCTTAATCCGAGCCGCTAGCCACTATTATACTTCGCCTCCTTTGCGTGTGGGAATATAACGATTTGTTGTTCTGGGCCGCTATGCATTCCACAAACTGCACATCTGTTAAATATAACGCTATACCAGAGTTACTAAAAACTTAATTGATTTTGAATGTCTGGTAGGTTAGATAGATAGAAATGAAATAGATAGATAGATGATAGATAGATAGATAGATAGATAGATAGATAGATAGATAGATAGATAGATAGAAATAGATAGATAGATAGAAATAGATAGATAGATAGATAGATAGATAGATAAATAGATAGATAGATAGAAATAGATAGATATAGAAATAGATAGATAGATAAATAGATAGATAGATAAATAGATAGATAAATAAATAGATAGATAAATAAATAGATAGATAAATAAATAGATAGATAAATAAATAGATAGATAAATAAATAGATAGATAAATAAATAGATAGATAAATAAATAGATAGATAAATAAATAGATAGATAAATAAATAGATAGATAAATAAATAGATAGATAAATAAATAGATAGATAAATAAATAGATAGATAAATAAATAGATAGATAAATAAATAGATAGATAAATAAATAGATAGATAAATAAATAGATAGAAATAAATAAATAGAAATAGATAAATAAATAGATAGATAAATAAATAGATAGATAAATAAATATAGATAGATAGATAAATAAATATAGATAGATAAATAAATAGATAGATAAATAAATAGATAGATAAATAAATAGATAGATAGATAGATAGAAAGTGAAAGTTGTGAGATATTAGCAAAAGAAAGACCAATGAGAAATGAATAAACGAAACGAAACAAGACGAAGAAAAGATAACGAAGTAACACGTAATGCGAGTGTTTCAATTAGCAAAAAGCCATATTGATTTCCCTGTGCGAAAAAGAAAAAATGGAATTAGCATGGCCAAGAACGCATCCCAAAAGTACTGAAAGACAGGAAGATTTCATTGGAAACAAAGAAAAGATTACTTGATTGTCATGTGATATCTGTCCTCCTTTATGGTAGCGAATGCTGGACAATCTCCTCAACGATGAAAGAGAGACTAGAAGCAACAGAAATATGGTTCTACTGAAGGATACTGAGGATACCATTGATTGAACATGTGAACAACGACAAGGTTTTAGAGAGAGGATGCAAACGAAAAAGAAACTTATACTTAGCCCCAGGAAGAGGTCTCTGGGACATGTAATGAGGAAGAAGGACACGGAGAATCTAATACTCACACGACGGGTAGAAGGAAAGATAGACAGGGGAAAGCAGCGCGAGACAGGCTTGAGCAAGTGGATGGCGGAACGTGGTTTGGGAGAGATATTGAGAGGAGAAATGTTAAAAACGACATGAAGCAGGGGCAAGTGGGGGGGGGGGGGTCATGATCGCCTACGTCCTGAAGAGACACGACACTAAGACAACGACGACTGATTCGAATTATACAAGTGGTTTGTTTGCTTTTGCTCAACTACACACAAGTGAGTAATGAGGATGTGGGTTTTGGTTGATTCCTCTTCTATGTGCCGTGTCCCGTCAAAACTTAGGCGACCATTACCTTCCACATCTCCCTTTCCCTAGTGGCTCTTAGCACACTTTTTCCTCTTACCCCATCCAAACCTCTCTCTATCATCCATTTACTCAAGCCTATCAAGTATGTTACGCGTTGCTTTCTTCTGTCTCTTTTCCTCTATCTGACCTGTGGGTATCAGATTCTCCAAGCCACCATTCCTCATTACATGTTCCAGGAACTTCAGCTGTTTTTCATGATGTTCAGTATTGCTTTCCTTTTCGTTTTCATCCTCTCTCACATGTTCTTTTCATGGTATCCTCAGCATCCTTCTGTAGAGCCACAGTTCTATTGCTTCACGTCTTTGAGGAGATGGTCCAACATTCACAGCCATATGGAAGGACAGACATCACAGAGCAATTCACTAGTCGCTTTGTTTCTAGCGAAATTTCCTGTCAGCACTTTACTCATCCTCTAGAGTGTATCCTTGGCCATGCCAATTTGCCTTCGGATCTCAGTGTCACACCTGTTTTGGTTGATAGAGGCAGTATATTTAGAATAATGGACATGTTAAAGTTCCTTCGAAAAAGATTCAAACAGAATAAACGGGCAATTACAACTAACAACATATTTTGTTGCCTTAGCAAACTAGATAGAAAGAAAACAAAACGAGAGAGATTTTTTTTTGTAGGTATTTTGAACAATTTCACCAAGGATTAGGGAAAAAATTATAAACAACAGAAATGCAGTTGTACAGAAGAATACATACTGAAAATTCCATGAACTGAGCAAATAAGTAATAAGAAAGTTTCAAAGAAAATGTCAACAGAAAAGACACTTCTACTCAAAATCAGGAAAAGATGGCTGAATTTTTTTTCTCTTATCTTTCATAATAAAAAATGTGCACTCGGTAAACTAAGTCCTCACGGGACATTTTGAGAACAAGAGAGATAAGAAAAGCTACTTACCCGATGAGCTTATATAAATGGATCACAGAACGGGGGAAGGGGTTAAAAAAAAAGATAGCTGACTTTTTTCTCTTATCATACATAATAAAAAATGAAAACTCGGAAAATTTAAGCTCTCACAGGACATACTGAAAACAAGAGAAATAAGAAAAGCTACTTACCCGGCGAGCTTATATAAATGGATAACGGAACGAGGGGGCTTTCAAAAAAAAAAAAAAAAAGAAGGAAAACTGCGAATAGCAACATCACAAAAATTTGAGGAGTGCCATAGTTGCCTATGTCCTAAAGGTTAATTGATTTGTTTTCTACTGTTAATCATCCTATTTTTAGGTTATTTAAAACCAGAAAATATTTTGGGATTTTAAGATTTTTTCGTGATAATAATGGTTTGCCATTCGTACTAATTCAGAGATAAAGAGGGAGTTCAATAGAGGGAATACTTCCGCATAAGTGAATATATCGAAAGCAATCACCACTTTGAAATCCAAGCTTACAGCACTTGGCATTCTCAGCCAGTCACCTATCTAGGTACTGACCAGGCTTGACATTGCTTAACTTCAATGACTTTTTTTATGTGGCGGCAAAATGATTTGAAAGGGAAAATCAGTATACAAATTTATGAAAAACTTAAATTTCTGTGCTTGACTTTTGACGTGTTCAGTTTGGATTTTGCATTTTGAACTGCCTCTTTAGCAAACGACCTAATTTTAATTCAGTTACACAACTGATGAGACTTGCTATCACTTCAATATCTGTTGATATTTTTGAGATGAGGTATTGTAACTATTTACATTGTTTTGACTCATCTTTGTTGCCATATTCACGGTGTTTATATCCTTAAGGCTTCAAGAACACCGTAATGCAATAAAGGTGGGGGCTAGAACAATCAGACATGGCTAACTATATACGGAGAAAAAAGAAAGATCACTGCCTTCTACGGAATGGAGTTGAAATAATAGAGAACACTGGAAAATGCAAAATCTTTGAAGAGATCAGCATAGGATGCAAAATTTAAGAGATCAGCATAGGATGCAAAATTTAAGAGATCAGCATAGGATGCAAAATTTAAGAGATCAGCATAGGATGCAAAATTTAAGAGATCAGCATAGGATGCAAAATTTAAGAGATCAGCATAGGATGCAAAATTTAAGAGATCAGCATAGGATGCAAAATTTAAGAGATCAGCATAGGATGCAAAATTTAAGAGATCAGCATAGGATGCAAAATTTAAGAGATCAGCATAGGATGCAAAATTTAAGAGATCAGCATAGGATGCAAAATTTAAGAGATCAGCATAGGATGCAAAATTTAAGAGATCAGCATAGGATGCAAAATTTAAGAGATCAGCATAGGATGCAAAATTTAAGAGATCAGCATAGGATGCAAAATTTAAGAGATCAGCATAGGATGCAAAATTTAAGAGATCAGCATAGGATGCAAAATTTAAGAGATCAGCATAGGATGCAAAATTTAAGAGATCAGCATAGGATGCAAAATTTAAGAGATCAGCATAGGATGCAAAATTTAAGAGATCAGCATAGGATGCAAAATTTAAGAGATCAGCATAGGATGCAAAATTTAAGAGATCAGCATTTAGGATCAGCATAGGATGCTTTAAGAGATCAGCATAGGATGCAAAATTTAAGAGATCAGCATAGGATGCAAAATTTAAGAGATCAGCATAGGATGCAAAAATCTAAGTCGGCCAAGCATAGATATGAATACAATATGGGAAGCAGTAATACAGAGTGCTAGATAAGAACAACAATAACAAAAAATTGTAACATGAGCTCTGGTAGAAAATAGTTACGGAGAAATTAGGTTGCTAAGTCCAAAACAATTCACTTCTTTATGTTCCCAAGGAGACACGTGCCCAGTGGATAAAAGCGTTGATTGACCCAAAGAGTTTTAAGAATCACATAGAACTGATCACAGTAGAGGTGAATAAAAAGATTGAAAATTTGAGTTAAAGCACTTAATTACCATACGTGATACACGCTTGCGCGATCTTCAAAACATGACTGACTAAGCAGTAAGATTTTCCTGCAGTAGATTGCCATTACTTTCTGCGGTAGACCGGTTGCCAGCCAAGGCGAAAGAACCCAATCTGTCCTGCTATTCAAACCATATATGCGATGAATTAAGATCTTAAGTGTATTTGTGCGTAAATGAATGAAAAATTCGACTGGAATTCGAACTCGGCTCTCCGATGTTCTCGAGTCGATATCCATTACACAAAAACGCACATCCAACAGAGTTGAGTTACTGAAGAGAAATAACTCAAACTGAAATATACAAAAAAGGCATGGCACGTGGAACGAGAATAATTTACGCCAATGGACTAAATAAAGAGTTCGGTTTTAAATTCCAGTGTATATCACCTGAAGAAAGCTGAAATGTACAACGTCCGAAACGTCGTAAACATGACAATGAAAATGAAGATAAGTGTCCGAACAATGTCAGCTAAGTGCCATACGTGATACACGCTTTGGTCGATCATGTCTAGAAAGAGACTGACTGGGCAGAAGATTATCCCGCAGTAGGTTGCCATTGCTTTCTTCGGTAGACTGGTTGCCAACCAATGCTTTAGAACCCAATCTGTCCTGTTATTTAATGCATAACTGGAGGGAAGAGACGGATTAATACCTTTCTCAAGGGTATTTGTGCGTAAGTGAATGCAAGGAATTCAACTGGAATTCGAACTCGGCTCCCCGATTTGTAGTTCTGTGTCGATATCCACTGCACCACAACGTACATCCTAATCCGAGCAATGTAAATAATGTAAAACAGTATTTATTTGTCAACGTTATTTCATGCTTGTATCGTTTGCAATACTTTTAGAGTGTATTTTTACATTGGTAGTTGTTTTGGAAATATGTTTTATGTTAATTACAACACTATCAATTGTGCGTTTTACAAAAGTTGTTTATGACTGACTGCAATGCCTTCAAAGTATCTTGTTACATTGGCAACATATGAACTGGATCCATTCACTTAAAATTTTGTTTCACTGTAAAACACTGTTTAAAAATAAAATGAAGTCTGTCTCATTGCAAATCAGTCAGTCAGTTAATTGCTATACGTGAAACATGCTTAGGTGATCATGTCTCGAAAGAGACATGAGTGACTGGACAGAAGGTTTGGCCGCAATAGGTTGCCACCACTTTCTGTAGTAGACTTGTTGCCAAGCAATTGTTACAGTGGTAATTGATTGTCACACATATGATCTGGATCCATTCACTTAAAATTTTGTGACACTTTAAAAAACTGTTAAAAATTGCGCTGTCTCATTGCAAATAAGTCAGTCAGTTGACGTCTACATTGTTGAGTCACAATTACGAATTAGGTGAAAACTTAGTGAAATAGAAAAAAAACAATTCGAAATCAAAACAATCAAAAAAAGAATAAATTTGGGCAAAATATTTGCTTGCTGGGTCAGGATTTTATCAAAGATTAAAGTCTTCCGAATCCATCTGCATTGCTATTCATTTGTTAACGTTCTTATAAAATAATCGATTTCTAGTCTTCTGTGTAATTACGACTGCCCGAACTAATGACGATGATAATGCATTTAAAAAAATGGCGTCCATAATTGTACTAACGAGGTATACTTGAAAATGGAAAGAAAAGAAATAAAGCTAAACTTTTATCTGCAAACGATTTTTAAAATTTAATCTCCCCAAGACGATACCAAGTTCCAATTGCGAATAATTTATTAGAAAGCCATCCATTAAAATAAACGAATAAAACAATCAAGACGATCTTACGTCTTATTGGTTGGCAATTTTGCTACAACAAAAATCAATAGCAGAATTATTGCATACGATTGGCCCTGCGCCGTCAAAAATGATGGCAAAATATTTATCGATATGCAGTCTATAATGATGGTAACATATTGATGTACCTACTATTGACTACCTTACGTTACAACATAATGTTTAAAAAATAATCTCAATTCCTGAGTGTGACAGGAGGGAAATATATATTCTTCAATACCCGAAGATATAATTATTGTAAAAAATAAATAAGATAAGGCACTGCTAAAGAGCAAACACACAAGAGCTTTTATAACTCGAATTGAAATTTAACTGGTAGCAAAGGGAATTAACTGAGTCGACGTTATATCTATATCTATATATATCTATATCTATATATATCTATATATCTATCTATATATATCTATCTCTCTCTCTCTGTCTCTCAGCGTGACAGGAGCGAAATATGCATACACACACAACAATCTTTATTATAATAACGATATCTCTTCAAATTCTGCGAAAAGAAACAATGATTCTCAAGTAAAAAAAAAAAACTCAGAAAAACAGAACAAGATACCTTTTTTTACTAAAATTTACTACTATTTCTATTTACCATCTCACGTCAAGACGTTGGCGATCAAAGCACTTTACAATTTCCTGCCCTTTGTAGCTCTTAATAAATTTTATCTCTCTGTTGTCTCTCGTAAACCCTTTTCCGCTATCCATTTACTCAAGCTCCCAAGGTAAGCCAGACGTTGTTTACCTCTTGCCTTCAATATGTCCTGTGACTATCAAATATTCCAACACTCTTATGTACCCAAGATTTTAACTGTCTTTTCCTGGTGTTAAGAGTAAGTGT